>JASEVX010000014.1:31032293-31055917 GCA_031761405.1 Serripes groenlandicus
CATCTAGTTTTCCTCGTATACGCTTTCATTGAGGGGTTGATTCTCGATTTTTTCAGTTAGTAACGACAAGGGTTAATCTATTCCATGGGATTGTGGGTTCGATCCCGTTCGGTCATTCATTATTTCCGATGACTGATCAAAGTCATTGTGACTAGCTTCATTTTCCTTCAACCCAATGGACTGAATAGTCATATATGGGAAGGCAGCCAGCCAGTACATTGGAAAACATGTTGTGTGGAGAACCGGTTAGAGAGAACAAACGCATCAGATGAACTGCCCGCCGTGATATAACTTAATTAATGTTGAGAACACGTCTGACGAAAAATCATCGAATATGATTCAAATTGCATAATTGTACAATATATACAGTCCCAACCTGTGTTGAAAGACCATCCATGGGAAGAAAACAATCTGGTCCTTTGTTCACAGGTGGTCTTTAATTACAGGTTTCATTTTATGCAGAAAATGAATAATTGGGAAATGAAAGACAGGGGAATTACTAGACAAAGGTGGTCTTTAGCACAGGTTCGACTGTATATGGAATTTATCCTTTCTCCACATGCCCTCCAATAACTTATATAACGATAATTGACAATCGGTAACCGGATCCTGATCAGACTGTGTCAATGTGCTTGCTTGTCTTATTATACGGTGTTCTTAGAATTTCCTTCTCTTTTGTTTTAAATATCATAGCCTACTATTAACATATTGTTGAATTGTTATTTCAGAGAGCAAAGAAAACATCCATCCCACTTAGTCATCGACATATTGACTTGACAAATTGAGATCTCCTAAACACAGTTTAACAGAAGAGAGAAACGACAAACTTTAAGAACCCAACAGCACAATACAGCGTAAAACGCCGCCGACCTTGAAAATGTTTTGGAAGCAAAGAAAGGATCAAAAGGATCAGGAGCATCCATTATGTCCAGAAATGCAACCACTTAACGAGAGTAAAATATCTTCTTGTATAGCTCAAATGTGTTAAAGATGCATTCGAAAGACGCGATTAGATATTCTACAGCTGATTTATGTACAACAACTAACAAGGTGTCCTTTCCTAGAACAAGCCAATGTAACAGACCGCTGGGAATGCAACCAATTTACACAAACCCCATACTTCACAAACAGTACATGCAGATAAGACTCTAAGTCAACCAGTTCCAGTACCGTCCATCATCAGGCAAAGTCGGAGATCAAACTGATTCCATGCTAAAGTCATTGCTTGGTCTAGATCCGCTTAAATTGGGATCCATTGACGGATGGCTGAGAAGAAGAGCAAACTAATGGAGTGCCAGGCCTTGTTAGATAGATTCAAATCGACGCAATTGGTTCTCTAACCCGGAGTAAATGCCTTCATGAACAATCTTCTTTCTGAAATTGTTCTCTAAACTTGAGTTTTATCAACGTCCAGAGTTTACTCTAAAACAATCTGTATTCGAGAATATTAAATGTTAAGAAAAATATCGTTGATCCTTTTGACTTTTTGTGTTTAAATGAATGAATGATACAAAACAATACGGAAATGAAAAACAAAAAAAAGAGTAGTGTTATTGTTGAAACGCAATCATTCCACATCTCTATCTTTCTCGCTCTCTATAATATACAAGCAACATATCGCTACATATCTTCCTCAACACACCCCATCCCACCCCTCATTCTCTCTCTTTCTTCTATCTCTCTCTCTCTCTCTGCTCTCTCTCTCCTCTCTCTCTCTCTACTCTCTCTCATCTCTCTCTCTCTCTCTTCTCCTCTCTCCTCTCTCTCTCTCTCTCTCCTCTCTCTCCTCTCTCTCTCTCTCTCTCTCTCTCTCTCTTTCTTTCTTTATGTCTGTCTCTGTCTCTCTGTGTGTCTCTGTCTCTCATTCTCCTTCCTTTTTTCTACCTCTCTTAAACGACCAGAATATTTGTGTAAACAAGCAAGTGTTCATTTAGCCATGAGACTGTCGAATGTCCAAAGTGCATGTGCACATGGGCATATTGAAACAGGCATTACTTGAAAGAACTGTTGCTGCTGTTATTAGGGATTCATGAAACAAACCACCATTGATCGTCTGCACCGACATTTTCAACCAAACTGAATCGATAGCAAGATATGCCAGGCACCAATCTCATTAAAACCAGAGCTAGAACCTCGCTCGCTCGTATATAGATCTGATGACCGCCCCATACAGGGGGGTCGTCTCAATTTGACCTTTTCGTCAGCCCTTTCAAATTGTAGCTTACCATATCTTTCAGTATAAAAACATGCAAGATAACCCATATAATAAATAACACGATATACAGAAGCGGTGATTATCGAGTGTTCCGATTGCATAGCGTGGGCGTTTGTTGTATCGTGCGATTTCATTGGGACATAAGCCGACACGTGCTCATGATTATTAAAGTTTATAAGGTCAATTCTAGAAGACCTTTAATGCGGGATAGTCATATCCAATATATGTACAGCGAAGTAGTTTGGTCTGATGTTTATTGAGATTGGTCTGGCACTGAACCTCTCGTGTAACATCACAATGTCACGATAGGCACATTCGCCTAACGCATTTACGCCAAGGATTCAGGACGGCATGGCCAGACGGCACGAGAGACACATGGCCGTACCAGGGTGAAGGATAAAGCGGCGACACCGTCAACAGCCGTCTTATAGCCGTATAAACTGAGAAACACCGTCGTGTCTGTCGAAGGCCGTTGGTGGTCTCTTCTCTCTCTCTCTCTCTCTCGCTCTGTTTCTGCGTCTGTCCTGTTTGTTTCTCTCTCTCTCCTCTCTCGTTCTCTCTCTCTCTCTCATCTCTCGTTCTCTCTCTCTCTCTCTCTGTCTCTCTGTCTCTCTTTTCTTTTCTCTCTCTCATCTCTCTCTTTCTCTCTGTCTCTGTCTCTGTCTCGCTCTCTCTCTCTCCTCTCTCTCTCTCGTCTCATCTCTCTCTCTCTCTCTCATCTCTCTCTTTCTCTGCTCTCTCTCTCTCATCTCCCCTCTCCCTCGCGACATCTTTAACCAAACCAGGCACCAATCTCATTAAAAGCAGAGCTAAACCTCGCTCGCTCGTATATAGATCTAATGACCGTCCCATGCAGGTGGTCGACTCAGATTGATCTTTTCGTCAGCCTTTCAGTAATTACGAACGTTTTTCTCGCATGACATTTGCCCTATTTGCGCAGAATATTCTAAGCAGAAAAGTAGAACAATCAATACAGTCAAAACGTCACTTCCGTTGTAAGGTGGTTTCCCCAAATTAACACTTAACATTTAATATCTGACTTCCGTTTGTAAGGTGGTTCCCAAATTAACACTTAAACATTTAATATCTGACTTCCGTAGTAAGATGGTTACCCGTTTTAATTCGTTTTTTGGAAGTATACAGAGTCAAGACTCGTTCGTTGTATTGCGAGCATAGTTTGAAGAATATTGAGCAGCAATTTCAAATAAAAAAGATGTTCAAGCAGGATGTATCATGAAACGTGATGGGAATTGTAAATGAATAAAGAAATAATCACAAGTAATATGATTTTTGTTTTCATTATATTATAGTACTAGATATGGTATGAATGAGATTGATATATATTCCGCAAAACCGAATATGACAAGAGACAAATCACTTATCCAGACATGGTATTATTTTAAAATCATTTAACATGAAACGCTGACCTTTCATCAATATGACTGATGGCTCTTCTTCCATCAATTCAATGGATCATCTTCCGCTAGGCGTAATATGGGACTCTTTGCTGTTATTAGTTTCAACAATTTTATGATAGGAATACGCATAACTTGATGTCTTATTATAAAGATATCTCGACTGACTTCTAAGAGATATCATAGAGCGAAACACTACATGTTTCATTAAACAGAGCGTTTTTTCCTTTTTTATATATAATGTTAGATGTTTTATCTCCTTTTTCACAACAACTTAACAGGTCCTATCAATTCAATTAGAACTGTGAGTGAACTCACAAAAGGATACCCCCGTCCAACATTGGACTAAGTTATGGCAATTATCTCTCCCTTGAAATATTTCCGATCGGGATAATCTTACTTCATGCACATCCTCTGGTTGTGTACTGCAACTGTGTAAAGTTTTCATCAGTATCGGTCTAGCCGTTCAGGAGGAGTTGCGCTTACGAGACCTGTCACCACATTAAGGAACTTTTAATGTCTTTCCGTACTCTTTGAAAGTGAGAATAGCTTCCTTTTCGCTGGTTGGTAATATCACCCTTTGAGGTCCGTATGTAGAACAGTTCTTTGTTGATGATTCATCAGTAATATGGGCAGAAATACGATTTGCTAGCACGTTTTGTTGTTCTAGACAGGAACCGATTTAAATCGGTAATTAAAACAATAATAAGACGTATCTTCGGTCTTTAACCATAAAATGTTCACATGATGCGAACGATTCAAACAATTGGTCACTCGGACAGGCACTATGTTTCCATCATCGGAAGTAAAACACATTAACAGATATATTTCCATTCTGATTTTGCAAAGAGAAACTCAATTTATTTCAACATTACAAATAATGTCAATTAAGATATATGTCGAGCATTATCTAGAAAAAAAAATGAATAAGTGTATTTCTATTGTCTCTTTCTCCACTACCATTAACCAGGAAAGCAAATATGTAAATGACAAAAATGTATATGTTCATATATGTTATATATGTTTGTTTGTGTGTTTTGTCTTGATTGTATGTACAAGAATGGACATTTTGTCTTTTGGGAATAAATCTATCTCTATCTATCTACCTATAAAATATGTTGTTAACGTATTAATAATATTTTCAAGGTGAGAACGTGTAAATAACTTTTTCCGACAAACTGCGAATATCTTCGAGGGCTTGCGTGAAAACGGTTGTAACTAAAGGACCTATTTTGAAAACCCTGGTTTCAGGGGCAATTTTGACCCCTTTGTAAACAATGCAAATTTAGGTGCCATTGCTCAGAACGAGCAATGGCACCTAAATTTGCCATTGTTTAACCAAACAAAATGATTTAACGCTTTTTAGACTTAATGGCGAGGTGATTAACCTTGGTAAAAACAATACCAATTTTAGTTACAACCGTTTCACGCCAAGTCCCTCGATTTATAGGATTCAAACCGGAGTTTACGTTGGCGTAAATAGATAGCGCAACGACACGAAAAGCGTGCTCTTTTATATTTAAAAGAATAAAAATCAGATTGTGAGCTACTTTAAATTTGAGTAATTATTGCGGATAGTTGCAGAAGCATATGACTGAATTGTATATATAAAGAAGAAGAAGGAAATGTATATGTGTGTGCAACTCTTGCGTGTTTTGTTAATGATGTGTTGATACTACTTCTTTGTTTCGTGTCACGTAACCCATCTCACGTTTTAGGGAGAGGAAATTTAGGACACGTTATATCATCTATCCGTTCTAGTTGAAACAGAATTACGAAATAAACAAGAGCTGTCGAGGAGGACTATTCCACCCCTTAATAGTTACTGAGATATGAACCCCTAGTCAGATGCGAGGGTTGTATGAAGTTTCAATACAAATGCTTCAAGAAGTTACTGAGTGTATCTAGGTAATTGTAGTTGCATGCAAAACTTTCAACCATCATTTCTTATTAAAAAGGGCCATAATTTGCAATTATATGCTGAGTAGAGTTATAGTACTTGATTGTTTACATATGGTGTGATGGTCTCTTAATGTAGTTTTACACAAAACTTTAAGCCAGACATTCTTCTAAGTAAAAAGAGGGCCATACTTGCATTCCAAATGCAGGATAGTGTTATCTGTGCTTGATAATCTACATAGGTGTCGATAGTTGTGTTGTGTTGTATAACGTTTCAATGCAATGCATCTCGAGTAAATTCTGAGATATGGACTCTTGGATTAAGATGCACGAAAACATTTAGCAGAATTTCTCTAAAAAAAAAAAGCTATAATTTGGCATTAAATGCAGGATAGAGTTACTTCAACTTGATCATTTCCATAGGTGTCGTAGTTCGGATGCATAGTAAAAGTCTTCAATGCATCAAGCAATCAAGTAGAATACTGAGATACGGACTAACTTTTAACCAGAATTTCTAAGTTATAAGAATGACCATTACTTGCCATAAAAATGCAGGATAGAGGTTATCTAACTTGATAATCTACAAAGGTGTGATAATTGGATAGGGTTGTGTAAAGTTTCAATGCAATTGCATCAAGTAAATACTGAGATATGGACTCTTTAATTTAGTAGCATGCACACCTTTAAACAGAATTTTCTTAGTAAAGAAAGGGCCATAATTTGGCATAAATGCAGGATAGAGTTATCTAACTTAATAATATACAAAGGTATGATAGTTGGGTAGGGTTGTGTTTAAAGTTGCGAATGCAATGCATCAAGTAGTTACTGAGATATGCGACTTATAATTTAGTTGTACGCAAAAACTCTTAACAAAAATTTTCTAAGTAAAAAAAAGGGCCAAAACTGGCATAATATGCAGGATATAGTTATCTTACTCTTGGTTATCTACATAGGTGTGATAGTTGGGTAGAGCTGTAGAAGGTTCCAATACAATACATGTATTATTTAAGTACTTGCATGCAAAAACGTTAACCAAGGTGTGACGTGGACACTAACGCCGACGCCAGGGTGAGTCAGTATAGCTGTTATATTTTTTTTTTTTTCGAATAGTCCGAGCTTAAAACACATGATTTGATTAAAACTTGTCTTTTAGCTGAAAAAAGTGTTCTCACACTAAACTATTACCATGGTCTAGTTGTATCCAATTGTAACACAATTTGAAAACAATTTAATAATAAAGTAGATGAGTATCGTTATAAATGGAAAAATAGAAGCAAATACTTTTTGAACAATATCGCATTTATATACAGGACCTGATCTCGACTTGTTTGAGAAAAAACCCAATAACCATCACACGAAAGAGGAAAGTTGCATTTGTAGGTCTGATGGCGGTCTATATAGTGTTGAATTACAGTTCAGATGAATCATATCACGAGTTGGACGTAAAACACACATAAATCACGTTAACCCCCTTTTCCCCATATATCTATACAACGAATGCTATTTGAGAAACATGATGTATTCCTTTGTAATCGTGAACAATTTTTATTTATTTATTTATTGGGGTTTTACGCCGCTTTCAACATTAGTTTCGAGTTATATCACGGCGACAGTTGACTTATTCATGATCCCTGGGGGTATGGATATTTTCGGATTCCGCATTTCATTAGTGTAGATAAGCATTTTCGACATCATAAAACAGAAAAATAAGAGTAAACTTTCTCAAGCAATTTAAACGATCATATGTTTTCGGAGTCAGTATGAAATTATGAATTATCATATTAAAATGACTATTAACGGGTCTTTTCAATGACAGAGAAGCGTTGAACGGAAAAATGGTATCAACATGTTCGTGTTTACAAGAATAATCTTCTTTAGTTAGAATATTCCCATCGCCAGTCATGAACAAGATTAGGGTTTTGATATGGTATGGTGGCATACTTCTGCCACCACATAACCACGTTACTTATTACGTTATATAACTAGTTAGTCACTTAATTATCATGATACAGATACTTATGTCAACACAAAAAAAAAAGTCTATGTTACTGCCCACTACTGAACAACAGATGCCATACATAATGCCATTTTTGATATATATTAAGTGGTTAACGTGTTATGTAACTAGTTAGGTCAGATACGTATCGTGTGATAATAATGTAGTTAAACTAGTTATGTGACTAGTCAGTCAGAAATATCATATTAAAATGACTATTTACGGGAGGGGTATGTCAATGACAGAAAAGCGTTGAAGGTAAATGATATCAACATGGTATCGTGATAGTATGTGGGTAACTAGTTATGTAACTAGTTAGTCAGATAATTATCGTGATATTATCTTGTGATAGATTAAGTGACTAACTAGTAATATAACGTGTTATTGGGTGGCAGAAGTATGCCACCATAGATATGTGAAAAGGTGTTTTCACCAGTGTATACGCGAATTCTCTAATCAAAATTGCAGATAAGTCACTGGTTTAAGAAGTTGAAATCGTTGGACATCTTTCGTATATGATGAAATCACCACTGTGTTGATTATAATCGTTTATATCTTGTTCAAAGCAAACATTGCCTTTTTAATTGTTTAATTAACCCTTTCCCTCATATAGACGCTTTCTGACGCCGTCTGCAGTAGACGGTTTTTTTGAAAACATAGTGACAAAAGAAAACGAGCAATTTCTCATTTTGCCACAATGTTTTCCACTTTTAATCATAGGTTATTCCATTACATTATAGAGATTTTCCATTTTTTGACAAAATATGTTCAAAGTCGTCTGCTGCAGAATTGTCGTACGAGGGGAAAAGGTTAAGACCGTCAATGAAAGCGTTGAGATAGGTGTCATCATACTGGAACATCACCATTTTATAGTGTTAAGATGTGGCGTCTTAACCCTTTCCCCTATACGACAAGTTCTGCAGCAGACGACTTTGAACATATTTTGTCAAAACATATAAAATCTCCATAATTGAAAGGATAACCTATGACAAAAAAGTGGAAAACATTGTGGAAAAATGAGAAATTGCACGTTTTGTTCAATTTCTTCTTTTGTCACTATGTTTTCAAAAAAGAGCCGTCTGCTGCAGTGGCGTCGGAAAGGCGTCTATATGAGGGAAAGTGTTAAACGCTAAGAAGATGGCCTTCGACTTTACTATTGGAGTGAACGCATTAAATGTAAAAATAGTTTAATTGGTAAAATGTGACGTTTGAGTGTGTTAATAACAGTTAGATCGTACAAATATTATGGATTACCCCTATAATCTTATTCTCACGCAACTCTGAAGCCTGAGTGCAAAGAAGGGAGGCCGCTATCAGTTAGATTCGTAAAGTATATATATATAACTCTTACAATCCTTTTCACCGCAAACCTAGGAGCCAAGAAGGGAGGCCAATAACAGATAGATTCGTACAATATTACAGATAATTCCTACAATCCTATCTACGCAACCCTGGATGCCAAAAATGGAGGCCAATAACAGATAGATTCGGTATAATATTACAGATAACTCCTACAATCCTATCCACGTAACCCTGGGTGCCAAAAAGGACAGGCCACTATCAGTTAGATTCGTATAATATTACAGATAACTTCTACAATCTTATCCACGCAACCCTGGATGCCAAAAAGGGAGGCCAATAACAGTTACATTCGTATAATATTACAGATAACTTCTACAATCTTATCACGCAACCCTGGATGCCAAAAAGGGAGGGCCAATAACAGTTAGTTTCGTATAATATTACAGATAACTTCTACAATCCTAGTCCATGTAACCCTGATTCCAAGAAGGGAGGGCCAATAACATATAGATTCCGTATAATATTACAGATAACTCCTACAATCCTATCCATGTTACCCTGGATGCCTAAAAAGGGAGGCCATCAACAGATAGATTCGTATAATATTACAGATAACTCCTACAATCATATCCATGTAAACCCAGGGAGCCAAGAAGGGAGGCCAATAACAAATAGATTCGTATAATATTACAGATAACTCCTACAATCATATCCATGTAACCCAGGGAGCCAAGAAGGAGGCCAATAACAAATAGATTCGTATAATATGTACAGATAACTCCTACAATCATATCCATGTAACCCAAGGGAGCCAAGAAGGGAGGCCAATAACAAATAGATTTCGTATAATATTACAGATAACTCCTACAATCATATCCATGAAACCCAGGGAGCCAAGAAGGGAGGCCAATAACAAATAGATTCGTATAATATTACAGATAACTTCTACAATCTTATCCACGCAACCCTGGATGCCAAAAAGGGAGGCCAATAACAGTTAGTTTCGTATAATATTACAGATAACTTCTACAATCCTATCCATGTAACCCTGGATTCCAAGAAGGGAGGCCAATAACATATAGATTCGTATAATATTACAGATAACTCCTACAATCCTATCCATGTAACCCTGGATGCCAAAAAGGGAGGCCAATAACAGATAGATTCGTATAATATTACAGATAACTCCTACAATCATATCCATGTAACCCAGGGAGCCAAGAAGGGAGGCCAATAACAAATAGATTCGTATAATATTACAGATAACTCCTACAATCATATCCATGTAACCCAGGGAGCCAAGAAGGGAGGCCAATAACAAATAGATTCGTATAATATTACAGATAACTCCTACAATCATATCCATGTAACCCAGGGAGCCAAGAAGGGAGGCCAATAACAAATAGATTCGTATAATATTACAGATAACTCCTACAATCATATCCATGTAACCCAGGGAGCCAAGAAGGGAGGCCAATAACAAATAGATTCGTATAATATTACAGATAACTCCTACAATCATATCCATGTAACCCAGGGAGCCAAGAAGGGAGGCCAATAACAAATAGATTCGTATAATATTACAGATAACTCCTACAATCATATCCATGTAACCCAGGGAGCCAAGAAGGGAGGCCAATAACAGATAGATTCATATAATATTACAGATAACTTCTATAATCTTATCCACGCAACTCTGACTTCTGAGTGCCAAGAAGGGAGGCCACTATCAGGTAGATTCGTATAATATTATAGATAACTCCTACAATCCTATCCACGTAACCCTGGGTGCCAAAAAGGGAGGCCAATAACAGTTAGATTCGTAAGATTATAGATAACTCCTACAATCCTATCCAGTGGTCTGGATAATAGTCTCCCTTGTTGTATGCTTTCGCTAAACCAGTGTTCGGCTTTGGAAACGATTTATCATAAATGACAATGCCAGTTTCATTGAGCCACGCCCCCATCCAGCCAAACGTCCCACCGGTTATGATAGTATGGTCACACTGGGTTAGTAAAAAGAGATCCCGCCCTACGTCTCTAAAAGGCGAATAATAAATCCCAAATCCTTTTATGTTTTTCTTGCACCATTCCAAATGATCGCTTATCACAATAAAGTCAAACCTACGGTGAGCTAATTGTTTTTTGATGTGTGTCTTTGCGCGGAATAAATATTCCATATCTGAAACCCCAAATCCCATCTTTATGGCCCAGCTTTTCAGAAAATCTCCGCGACGCACATGTATACACACTTTCTCTTTCCCCCGAAACAGGGGACCAACGTTTAAATATTTAAGAACATCCGCTTTTATATGCATTCTAAATCTAAAAGATGATCGAATCAATTCCGAATAATTTTGAAAATATTTGAAACTTTGTCTGTAACCCCCAAGCGTCCAATTGAACGCATGGTTTACTTTTGACGTAATAGTAACGTCATAAATTCCAGCTCCCGGTTCATTGATTCTTTTGAAAGTACTAGGATCGTATTTTCTCATTTCAACGCTACTGAGCTCGAATATTTCATCAAAGTTGTCTATTCTACTAGCCGTTCTAACAGCGGTGTAACAGGTTCGTTCAGCCGTTGCTAAGAGTGATGCAAATTTGAAAATAATATTGCCGGTTCTATCGCTTATGTCAGCCGCCAGTAAATGCCGGGATCTGAACTCTTTTGTGCAACCATGGTTACTAAGGTGACCAGGGACAGATCTGGTAAAAGTACCATGTTGTTTTGTAGTAAATATTTCTTCGTCATAGTCTCTTACTTTCGTATTTTCTTCTGTTACCTGTCCTGCTTTCCATTCCAACATATTTAAGTCGTTGAAGCTATCACTATTCAAAGTAAATATATCTTCACTTGGTTGATTTTCATGGCAGCTTTCGCATTCCATTTGTCTCCAATTTACGGACGATGGTTGATTCGAACCTTTTGTAGAAATCTTTGACTTTGTTGTATATTTCAGAAAGCGTTTACCAGTTCCATTCCACGTGCTGACTAACACGTACGCCGCTGATACGACCCCAACACATACAAGTAACCAACAGGGTTTTGACTGTAAGTAACAACATTGCTTTCTCTGAAATAAACCAAGTAGGTCAATATAGTAAAGTACAAGTAAGTTAAGTGTTTATTATATTGTCATCCAGATTGAAATGGCCAGCTTATTATTTTTTTACTTATGAGACACCATTGTCCTGAACGCATTTTTTCTTCATACGTCCAATTCTGTTAGCCAGACTGCGGGGGCAGACCGGCAGTCGGTATCCTTAATTACCCAGCTGGTGGCTAAACGACCGGCCATATCATAACGGACCCCACTGTCGCCACTGGGATTCGAACATTGGGCATCCCACGCCCGAAGCGTATGCCTTAACCAGTAGGCTATCGGGGTCGGTCTATATATATGAAACGTTGATCGACATTCGCAATCTGTTAAGGTTACAGATAAATGACCTGTGATTAAATGTACCATTACATTTAGTTTATCCTAATAACAACTTTTCTTCTCCTGTGAAATATGAACAAGATATGTCCGTAAGACAGCGCGCTCGACCGCCTATCTGTTACCGAGATATGGACACTTATAACTTTAACCAGTATGTTGCATTATATGCAAGAGTTGTCTCACTTGATTATTAACATAAGTCTGATGGTTTGGGAAGGATTGTATAAAGTGCCAATGCAATGCATCAAGCAGTTACTGCGATATGGACTCTTGTGCACTGGATGGAGTTATCTAACTTGTTTTTTTTTTATAAAGTTGTGTGATGGTTTGGAAGGGTTGTATAAAGTTCCAATGCAATGCGTCAAATAGTTACTTAGATATGGATTATTAATGTAGTTGCACGCAAAACCTTAACCAGATTGTTTAAGTAAACAAGAGGGCTAAGATGGCCCTAAATCGATCACCTAAGTGATAGTAAACTAGTAGCAAATATTAAACTGTAAATATCTAGGAAAATGTTATCAGGAGTGCAAATGAAACTGCAAGGTGTGGACATTGTTAAAGAAATAGCTTATCAGTAATGGCCATTTGTATCTTAAAATCTAACAAGAACTTTAATAAGAATGATGAAATTATGAAGTTTTGTCATTTTGCGCCTTTCCTGATGCCGCCTTACTACCATGGTTTTTTTTAACGAAATCAATATGGCTTGAACAGTTTGTGTAAAGGGTCACCCAAAGAACATTTCTACCAAATTATCTTGGAATCAGACAAGCAATTTATGGAGGAAAGAATTTTAAAGTTTGAGTATTTTTCTCTCTTTCTGATGCCGCAGCAGCCAATTCAACACAGAATATAAATCTTTGAACAAAAGAACATTCCTGTAAAGATAAGTTGAAATTGGTCCAGTGGAATGGTAGTTGTCATGTGTAGCTAAAAGTATAATTCACTCCTTTTGTGATGACGCCTGGTAACAGCGGTTGCTATGATTTTGAAATCAATCAATACGGCTTAAACAGATTAAGTAGAGAATCACTGAAGTAATGAATGTATATTATTTTATGGCGCATCGACAGCTAAGGTCATTTAGCGCCCAATTAAATTTAATTATTCATGATCCCTGGGTAAACAAACCAGTACTAGGCTAGAAAATGTGCCTTGCCCAAGGGCACTCCACAATGACCGTAGTGACGCGACTGAGGATCGAACCCGGGACACCCGGTTTCGAAATCCCCGACGCTAACCACTCGACCACAGCGGATTCCATCACTGAAGTAGGAGTAATTTTTAAATGTTGTCATTTTAGCGCTTTTCTGAGGCCGCCTGACTACCATGTTTTTCAACCAATCTTTGTACAGGGTCAACCAAGGAACATTTCTACCAAATTATATTGGAATATGACGAGCAGATTTAGAAGGGCAGATATTTAAAGATTGAACACTTCACAAGTATGCAATTCATTCCGTAATTAACCCCCTTTTACGGAATGAATAACATTAATATGCAAATGAGATACCTGTTATAAATAATAAAAAAAAACTATTTATCTAAGTGTCTTTATAAGGGTGGTGGGTGTCTTTATAAGGGTGGTGGGTGGGTGGTTGTCTTTATAAGGGTGGTGGGTGGGCTTTAGGACACGCACCCACAAGTACTCTCTCATGCGGACGGACGACGGATAGAGTGAAAGTATCTAGTAGTTGCCGACGCAATATAATAGCTCTCATACTCTCCGAATAGTCCAGTTAAAGACGAATAATACAAATATAGTTCTACAGGCGACTAATAATGAGTATACTGACCTTTACGTTGATATCCATTACACACGTCAACTATAAATGCCTTCTGTTCAACTGTAGTTGAGCTATGGTCAGCACAGGTATCGTGCTTATACAGCGTGACCGAGTCCACTCTAATATCATGTAAAGAAATAAGTCGAGCTATGGTCAGCCCAGGTAGCATGCTTACACAGTGTGACGGAGTTCACTCTATCTCATGTAAAGAAATAAAGCTTGACCCTTTTGTCGAAAAATACTTTTTTTTGAAACAGTTCTTCTTCTTCTTCTTCTTCTTCTTCTTCTTCTTCTTCTTCTTCTTCTTCTTCTTCTTCTTCTTCTTCTTCTTCTTCTTCTTCTTCTTCTTCTTCTTCTTCTTCTTCTTCTTCTTCTTCTTCTTCTTCTTCTTCTTCTTCTTCTTAAGGTAAAGGCTAAGTTACTAGCCACCTTCAACGTTACTGCCAATAGAGAAGCGCAAAATACATCGAGAATAAAAGAAAAAAATAATTAAAAGGTGACAGTGTGTACAATGGTATACTTTAAGAAACAATAACTGACATATTGTTGAAAGCGGCGTAAAACCCCAATAAATAAATAAAATAATTTAAGAAACAAGACTTCAAAATGGCTCAAGGGACCCAACGTGTTATGGTTATTTACCAATGATCCCTTTCATGAATATTTAAACTGTTAATCTTCAGTTATCTTAAAATCAATTTGTCATTTGTTCACATTTCAAATTCTGAAATTGTTCGTCAATGAGTTCACCATCATTTCCTATACTTGTTGACGCATTTAAACACATCCTACGACAGACAGCTGTGTGAAGTTAGCTAAACATACGACATTCGGCATTCGACATTCAAAAGTTGAAAAAAAAAACGAATGTCGTGCTGGAACGACATTCGATATTCGACATTCAAAAGTTGAAAAAAAAAACGAATGTCGTGCTGACACGACATTCGACATTCAAAAGTTGAAAAAAAAAAAATTTCGAATGTCGTGCTGGCACGACATTCAACATTCGACATTCAAAAGTTGAAAAAAAAACGAATGTCGTGCTGGCACGACATTCGACATTCGACATTCAAAAGTTGGGAAAAAAACGAATGTCGTGCTGGCACGACATACGACATTCGACATTAAAAAATTAAAAAATAGCCCTAGTCACGGGAGTTTGAAAACAAATCACAATGGAGTGGAACTTTTATTTTTTTCTTACGAGCGTTTAACAACGGCATTAAGGCGGATTTCTACTCGAGTCTGCTGCGTGTATTACAGGGAGCACTTGGGCCTACAAGCCCTTGTCACGGTAGTCTAAGAAAAACAAATCACAATGGAGTGGAACACTTTTATTTTTATTACAGGTCCCGCAGTCTACCCGCGCTTACGGCGAAGTGCAGAGCTTTGTTTTACGCTAGCACTCCGCTGCTTGTAGGGGAAATGTGCGCCGGTGACGCATATGATATACGGCCGGTCCCGCAGTCTAGCCGCGCTTAAGGCGAAGTGTTGAGCCTTGATTTAGGCGAGCAATCGGCTGCTAGTAGGGGAAATGTGAGCCCGGGTCGCATACGCTATAAGGCAGGCCCTGCAGTCTACATTCGACATTGGAAATTCAAAAACGAATGTCGTGCTGGCACGACATTCGACATACGACATTCAAATATTAAAACTTTAAAAAATCGAATGTCGTGCTGGCACGACATTCGACATTCGACATTCAAAAAATAAAACTTCAACAAATCGAATGTCGTGCTGGAAAATTCAAAAGTTGAAAAAAAAAAACGAATGTCGTGCTGGCACGACATACGACATTCGACATTCAAAAGTTGAATTTTTTTTTCAAAATATCGAATTTCGTGCTGGCACGACATACGACATTCGACATTCAAAAGTTGGAAAAAAAATCTTACGAGAGTGGAACAACGACCTTAAGGCGGATTTCTACCCGAGTCTGCCGCGTGTATTACGGGGAGCACTTGGGCCTACAAACCCTTGTCACGACAGTCGAAAAAACAAAAGTTTTTCCAACTTTTGAATGTCGAATGTCGTGCCAGCACGACATTCCGTTTTTTGAAGTTTTATTTTTTGAATGTCGAATGTCGAATGTCGTGCCAGCACGACATTCGGGTTTTTTCCATCTTTTGAATGTCGAATGTCGAAGTCGAATGTCGTGCCAGCACGACATTCGTTTTTGAATTTCCAATGTCGAATGTAGACTGCAGGGCCTGCCTTATAGCGTATGCGACCCGGGCTCACATTTCCCCTACTAGCAGCCGATTGCTCGCCTAAATCAAGGCTCAGCACTTCGCCTTAAGCGCGGCTAGACTGCGGGACCGGCCGTATATCATATGCGTCACCGGCGCACATTTCCCCTACAAGCAGCGTAAAACAAAGCTCTGCACTTCGCCGTAAGCGCGGGAAGACTGCGGGACCTGTAATAAAAATAAAAGTGTTCCACTCCATTGTGATTTTTTTTTCTTAGACTACCGTTACAAGGGCTTGTAGGCTCCCCGTAATACACGCAGCAGACTCGAGTAGAAATCCGCCTTAATGCCGTTGTTCCACGCTCGTAAGAAAAAAATAAAAGTGTTCCACTCCATTGTGATTTTTTTTTCGACTCCCGTGACAAGGCTATCGGCCCAAGAGCTCCCCGTAATACACGCGGCAGAATTTAATTTTTGAATGTCGAATGTTGTATGTTTAGCTAACTTCACACAGCTACGACAGACGATGTCTGACTTCTGAACGAAATATGACAAATCATGCCAGATAAGGAGGGCTTTGCAGCTCTTTTCCCCACAATATCTCTCTTATTATCCAACCAAACCCTATATTGTATGTACTCGAAAGACGATTCTTTTGAGTAACCACAACATAGGGTTAGTGGACAGTTTAGAACAGGCAAAACGCTCCTTATCTAGAGCTATTGAAATGGGGGGGGGGGGGGGGGGGGGGGAAATCCTCACGATGAGTAGTTTTTCCTTTTGCCAGATTGTTTTCAACTAATTTTGATAATTATGCTTTCATTTATTGCAAATGTTGGTAAAGGCTAAGGGGTCTTTATTCATGCTTCACCGGATGGCCCCGGTGGTGTAATTATGCTTTCATTTATTGCAAATGCTGGTAAAGGCCTAAGGGTCTTTATTCATGTTTCACCGGATGGCACCGGTGGTGTAATTATGCTTTCAATTTATTGCAAATGCTGGTAAAGGCTAAGGGTCTTTATTCATGTTTCACCGGATGGCCCCGGTGGTGTAATTATGCTTTCATTTATTGCAAATGCTGGTAAAGGCTAAGGGTCTTTATTCATGTTTCACCGGATGGCCCCGGTGGTGTAATTATGCTTTCATTTATTGCAAATGCTGGTAAAGGCTAAGGGTCTTTATTCATGTTTCACCGGATTGGCCCCGGTGGTGTAATTATGCTTTCATTTATTGCAAATGCTGGTAAAGGCTAAGGGTCTTATTTCATGTTTTCACCGGATGGCCCCGGTGGTGTAATTATGCTTTCATTTATTGCAAATGCTGGTAAAGGCTAAGGGTCTTTATTCATGTTTCACCGGATGGCCCCGGTGGTGTAATTATGCTTTCATTTATTGCAAATGCTGGTAAAGGCTAAGGGTCTTTATTCATGTTTCACCGGATGGCCCCGGTGGTGTAATTATGCTTTCAGTTTATTGCAAATGCTGTAAAGGCTTAGGGTCTTTATTCATGTTTCACCGGATGGCCCCGGTTGGTGTAATTATGCTTTCATTATTGCAAATGCTGGTAAAGCTAAGGGTCTTTATTCATGTTTCACCGGATGGCCCCGGTGGTGTAATTATCTTTCATTTATTGCAAATGCTGGTAAAGGCTAAGGGTCTTTATTCATGTTTCACCGGATGGCCCCGGTGGTGTAATTATGCTTTCATTTATTGCAAATGCTGGTAAAGGCTAAGGGTCTTTATTCATGTTTCACCGGATGGCCCCGGTGGTGTAATTATGCTTTCATTTATTGCAAATGCTGGTAAAGGCTAAGGGTCTTTATTCATGTTTCACCGGATGGCCCCGGTGGTGTAATTATGCTTTCATTTATTGCAAATGCTGGTAAAGGCTAAGGGTCTTTATTCATGTTTCACCGGATGGCCCCGGTGGTGTAATTATGCTTTCATTTATTGCAAATGCTGGTAAAGGCTAAGGGTCTTTATTCATGTTTCACCGGATGGCCCCGGTGGTGTAATTATGCTTTCATTTATTGCAAATGCTGGTAAAGGCTAAGGGTCTTTATTCATGTTTCACCGGATGGCCCCGGTGGTGTAATTATGCTTTCATTTATTGCAAATGTTGGTAAAGGCTAAGGGTCTTTATTCATGTTTCACCGGATGGCCCCGGTGGTGTAATTATGCTTTCATTTATTGCAAATGTTGGTAAAGGCTAAGGGTCTTTATTCATGTTTCACCGGATGGCCCCGGTGGTGTAATTATGCTTTCATTTATTGCAAATGTTGGTAAAGGCTAAGGGTCTTTATTCATGTTTCACCGGATGGCCCCGGTGGTGTAATTATGCTTTCATTTATTGCAAATGCTGGTAAAGGCTAAGGGTCTTTATTCATGTTTCACCGGATGGCCCCGGTGGTGTAATTATGCTTTCATTTATTGCAAATGCTGGTAAAGGCTAAGGGTCTTTATTCATGTTTCACCGGATGGCCCCAGTGGTGTAATTATGCTTTCATTTATTGCAAATGCTGGTAAAGGCTAAGGGTCTTTATTCATGTTTCACCGGATGGCCCCGGTGTAGCCCCGGTGGTGTAGCAGTTGCAGAGCGTCTGCCTCGGGTGCGGGAGGTCGCGGGTTCGATCCCCGGCCGGGTCATACGAAAGGATTTAAAAAGATAGTTAGTAATGCCTGCCCTCCTTGGCGCTCAGGGTTACGGGATTAGCATTACGACTGACTGGCTGGTGAAAGGATAAATTGACCAGAAGTACTGTTAACTTACCCTGGAAACGCCGTGATATAACTGAAAACATGTTGAGAGCGACATATAACACCAAACAATCAATCAATTCACTTTTCAACTATTTTTGATAATTATACTTTCATTAATGGCTGTTATCAAAGTCGTCTCCTGCATAAATTGTAAAAGGCTGGCTGGTGAAAGGATCAATTGACTAGAAGTACTGGTAACTTACCCGGGAATTTATTTATTTATTTATTGATTGATTGGGGTTTTAACGCCGTTTTTAACAATCTCTCAGTTATATCACGGCGGCCAGTTTACCTACTCATGCATTTCCTGGTTTTCTCACACCAGTACTCCACACAACAATCTTCCCAAGCAAAACTTACCCAGGAAACGACGCGGTAAAACATGTTAAAAGCGTCATATAACACCAAACATTCAATCAATCAATTCACTTTTCCACACGCCATCGTCAGAATTATACGTTCATTATTGCGTGCAGTTTAAATAGCCAGTTGGAATCCGCTGTGGTCGAGTGGTTAGCGACGGGTATTTCGAAACCGGGTGTCCCGGGTTCGTTCCCCAGTCGCGGCACTACGGTCATGATGGAGTGCCCTTGGGGCAAGGCACATTTGCTAGCCTTGTACTGGTTTGTTTACCCGGGGATCATGAATAAGTGAACTGTCGCCGTGATATAACTGAAATAATGTTGTAAGCGAAGTAAAACCCCAATAAATAAAATAAAAAAATAAATAGCCAGTTAGATTTAATTTATCTTATTTTATTCGGGCTGTACGCCACCCGGCCGGGTAGCTCAATTGGTAGCGTATCTGACTCGTGATCTGGAGGTCACGGGTTCGATACCCGGTTGCGGCGACATTCTTTCGGGCGATGTTTTCCATTGCCTCTCACCTCTGATCTATGTGAGAAAGTAGTCAGTGGCTTCGAAAGAATGTTGTGTAGGTACTGGTGTGGGAAAGCCAGGAAAACATGGGTGGGTGCACTGACCGCCGTGATATGACCAAAGCTGTTGAAAGCGGCGTTAAACTCCAAACAAATCGGGCTGTACGCCGCTTTCAAAGGCGTCCGAAAGCGTTTCCAGCGGTCAAACAGGGGGCTAGATAAGTAGGAGTAAACTGATCTATTCTCAGCAATATATTATATAATTATCATATGGCAGCATGTGTGACATTGATATTGTCAACCCGAGAGCAGAATGTCACCCGAGGCGTAAGCCGAGGGTGACATTCTGTTTCGAGGGTTGACAATATCAATGTCACACATGCTGCCATATGATATTTATTTTATTATACCGACCACAATTAAGTGACGTCACTGCTGTATGCTGTATGCGTCACTGCTGTTTGTGTATAAGGGAGGCAATCACGTCATGATTTAGCTGAAATATTGAAGCAGTTATTTGCCCTTATATGACATTCAAAATATCACTGCGGTCACATGACCTGACAGTCAATTTATGCTTGGTCACGTGTCAGAAAGGTTAAAAATGTTTCTGATAGTCAAAATATCTCTTTTTCGGGTAATGGGATTTTACCATTGTAGTCAAAAGTGAGGTATAATAAATGTTAATTATCAACCAAACCTTATTCAAACAAACGAGAATGTTATCTAAATGCATGTAGCATATAACCATAATTCGCTTATATGTTTTATGCAATAAAGTTTAATATTATATAATATTATATATACATATATATATATATATACTGAACAAAAAATAAACTTAGTGTGTGTTGTGTTAAAGAAATAATTGGGTAAAGTTAGTAGACAGGTAATATTAGCCTTGACCTGTGTTATCAGGGGCGAGTTCGGATGGGATCCGAGAACAGCCCGAGTGCACTCGGAATCCATGTGAACGGTGATACTTTTAACCTTAGTGACGTCATTTTGACCTTTTGACCCGAATCCTAATAACCCACCTCAAGCCTGGGGTTACTAGCATTTCAAAATGGCGACCAACGATGTTTATTACTCATTCGGAATTGCTTCACCAATGGATGATGAAGGATTACGGTATTACCCGAGTAGTTCCGAATGGTTTACTACTAAGACGAGGAAACACCGTTCAGATGGAAAGCATAAGTGCGCATGTTTTCTGAATTTATATTTAGACATGACGTACAGTTCTCTATCCTAGAGAAGCCCATCCGAACTCGCCCCAGGATTCATGAATTTTATCGATTTTATTTGCACTGTTATTCGTCGACAACGTGAAACTCGATTTGCACGTGCATGATTTGTTCAACATGCCCCGTGTGGTATTCGGTCAATTTGTTTTGCTTGTCTTACTGACATTGTTGTCAAGTGAACAAAAACGCTCCAAAATTTGTAAAAACAAGAAACCGCTAAAGACGGTAAGGCCGGATTGTCGGCAATTTGACCTTGAAAATCGACAAACCAAGGTCAAGGTCAAAGTAACCCTAGAAATCAATGGAACTTGTTACTTTTTACTTTCAGGCAAAGTTTCAAGTTTGTAACCCTTTCCAGTCCTGAGATTTTGCCTCAACCTGAAACTTTAACCAAAATGTTGACAGACAGACATCCGGACAGACGGACATCGCCAATCTATAGACCGGAATTGCTAGAGCAATCCGGCCAAAAATAATAAAATAATAAATAATAAAATATAAATAATATAAAACTATAAAACTGTTGAAAGCAAATTAAAACACAAGTCCATATAACTATAAAACTGTTGAAAGCAAATTAAAACGCAACTTGCCGTGATATAACTATAAAACTGTTGAAAGCTGAGTAAAACGCAATTTGCTGTGATATAACTATATAACTGTTGAAAGCAAATTAAAACGCAACTTGCCGTGATATAACTATAAAACTGTTGAAAGCTGAGTAAAACGCAATTTGCTGTGATATAACTATATAACTGTTGAAAGCATATTAAAACGCAATTTGCAGTGATATAACTATAAAACTGTTGAAAGCAAATTAATACGCAAGTTGTCGTGATATAACTATAAAACAGTTGAAATCAAATTAAAACGAAAGTTGCCATGATATAACTATTAAACTGTTGAAAGCAAATTAAAACACAAGTTGATATAACTATAAAACTGTTGAAAGCAAATTAAAACGCAAGTTGCTGTGATGTAACTTTAACCAAAATGTTGACGGACAGACAGACAGACAGACGGGCAATAGGAACGTGAAGGTCAAGAGTTATCATGGAAATCAAAAGAACATGTTAGTGGCTACACACAGACCAATTTTCAAGTTTGTAGCTGTTTCCATGTCCGAGATTTTGCTTCAACCAGAAACTTTAACCAAAATGTTGACGGACAGACAGACAGACAGACAGACAGGCAATAGCAACGTGAAGGTCAAGAGTTATCATGGAAATCAAAAGAACATGTTAGTGGCTACACACATACCAATTTTCAAGTTTGTAGCTGTTTCCATGTCCGAGATTTTGCTTCAACCAGAAACTTTAACCAAAATGTTGACGGACAGACAGACAGACAGACAGACGGGCAATAGGAAGGTGAAGGTGAAGAGTTATCATTGAAATCAAAAGAACATGTTAGTGGCTACACACAGACCAATTTTCAAGTTTGTAGCTCTTTCCATGTCTGAGATTTTGCTTAACCAGAAACTTTAACCATTTTGCCTAACCTAAAACTTTAACCAAAATGTTGACGGACAGACAGACAGACGGACAAACTCATGGTAGTGTACTTGTGGGGTGATTTCCTTTGATGTTTACTTGTGGGGTGCACCCCACAAGTATGCAATTCATTCCGTAATTAACCCCCTTTTACGGAATGAATAACATTAATATGCAAATGAGATACCTGTTATAAAAAATAAAAATAAACTATTTATCTAAGTGTCTTTATAAGGGTGGTGGGTGCGCTTCAGGAAAAACACGCACCCCACAAGTACTCTCTCATGCGGACGGACGGACGGACATCGCCAATCTATAGACCGGAATTGCTTAAGCAATCCGGCCAAAAAATAGCATTTTTTATATTGCAGCATTTTTAGTATGCCAAGAATACCCACTAATTTACGCGAACGTGCGATTGGCATGCTTGATGCTGGCATGTCGAAAGACGTTGCAAGGCATGTTTGGAGTTCAAGTCGATAGATACGAAATCTTCGCGCACGATTTCGAACGACAGCACGCATCGACGAATTGCCATGTAGTGGAAATCCGCGTGTTACAGCGTGGTCAAGACGGCTATATAATTAACACTCATTTGCGCAATCGATTCCAAGCTGCCACGGCTACTACTGCTTACACACCTGGACTTCATAATAACCGAATAGTGGGCAAACTGTTCGTAATCGTCTGCGGGGGAACGGTTTACACGGACGACGTCCATACATCGGGTGCGTTTTAACACAACGTGATCGTGTAAATCGTCTTAATTGGGCACGTTTACACACTCGTTGGATACGATGACACTGGAATACCGTTCTTTTTTCGGATGAATTTTGAGAAATTGTTAAAAATGGCGTTAAACCCCAATAAATCAATCAATTATAAACAAATTTAAACGGTGTGTCACACGAGTGTAGTGTAGCACATCTATAACTGATCCTATGTAGAGTGCAGTTGAAAACCACGCATTTATCGGGTGTAATGAACCGGTCAGCA